>JAWNPK010000044.1:565000-612500 GCA_035047565.1 Drosophila mulleri | reverse complement strand
TTGAGTTCAATTTTGATGCTTATCTTAACATGGATCCAATGGATCATGCGCTCATGGTAAGTTTATCATATCGAGTATCAGCATATCTTTTCAAAAACGGAATTCTCTATTTTTTAGGGTAATGACAGCGAAGTGCATGGTGATGTTCAAAGTACATCGCGTTTCAGTCAATGGTTTGCATGTAAAGAGCCAACAAAGAACGAGCACGTATTTATTGGAGACACTACAGCGGTAGATACGCAAGGTATTTGACATTTTGTAAAATGAGAAAAAAAGAAGACAAAACTTTTAATTTTTTGAGCTTAAATTAAAAGTATTCCAGTATTTGTATCACGTCACATATAATAACATGTGCATGATACAAATACTAACAGCTAACAGCTTTTTAAAAATTTAACTTGAATCTAGATGCTCTTAAAATGCTGACCCGATGAAGGTCGTGAAGACTCTTCGATATGATCGTTAGGTCATTATATCGAATTCATTGTCGAGATTATTCTAGATTACCCTAACGGCTTTGTATACAGGTGAAAGAAAGTGTTGCAGATCATTGGATACATATTGATGAGAGACCTTAATATCAAATATAGTATATACATATATACATTTGTTTGGGAATCTGCATTTAGAGCAAAAGCTTTACAACAATTATTTTCCGTAGGAAAGCTCAAATGTGTTGTTTTTAATCTAATACACTTAAAGGCAATAAACATAAGTATATTCTTGATCGGCATCAACAGTCGCACGGCTCAAGTTTTCTGCTTTCTATTCCCTACCGTTTCAATTAGCAAATTATGTTCTTATTGCAGAAATCCCGAGTGTTAAGGACTTAGAAGCACAAATGAGAAAAGTGGATTTGCGCCCAGAATGTGATATAAGTAAATCGCAGGCGAACGCACATCAACCTCAACAAACAGTGCACACAGAGCAGAGAGACAAATCTGTTACTAGAGATACGGAAGCTTTTAAAAGACTTTTGCAACAGTTGGGCTCGCAGAGTAATACTGAATCGGCATACCCTATAACTGCAAATATGCCTGCGGTTCGCGCGGTTTCTCGTGTCCAGCAGCAGCAGCAGCAGCAACAACAACAGCCGCAACAGCAACAAGAGCAGCAACAGCATCACCACCAACATCAACAACAACAGCAGCAGCATGCAAGTCAAATAAATCATCAAATTAAAGGAGACGATATACTGCAATATCAGCAACATCGTCCTAAAAAGAATGAGTCAATGTCACATAGACACATGGAGATGATGCCACAAAATCAATTACATCCTAATGTTCATGAGTTCAATATGTCATTGCAAACGCATAAACGAATGGAGATTCAACAATTATTACAAGGTAAAGTAGTTGTCTTTAAATGTAGCTAACATATCAATATACATATATGTTTTACCTCAGGTGTCGCTCGGGGCGATGTTTCGGTTGAAATTTTAGAAAAGGAGTTAAATAATCCGAATGCAACGCCTCAATCTAGAGAAATAATTGCAGCCGTACTTTTTGAGTACACAAATTCGGGGCGTAGTACTCTCCACCAACAGCATCTAACGTATGCAAACGACATCAATTCTCAAAACTTTGTGAAAAATAATCAATTCTTTAACAAGAATGTGTGCCCTGATGGTAAGACAAGTTTTCTGAGAAGAGTGTATATGTATATTATATGTATATTTTTACCTGATCAGATATGTACACACATCATACCACAACGAGCCAAGGTCTACATCAAAATCAAAGGCATACTAGCTCACCGACACCTTTAGCATTTACGCCCACTTCAGTTTTAAGAAAAATGACGGCTGATAAGGAGACAACGGCATCATCCACATTGAATAACAGTAATATGTTCAATCAACAACAGCAACAACAATATGTTCAGCAATTTAAACTATCAGCGCCACCACAGCCGATACTGGATAATCATCGGATAGGGCATAATATGATGAATGAAACAACAGCAGCGCCAAATCAATTGCAACCTCGAATGATCCTGGGCGGTAATTACGCGATGCAGCATCAAATAAATACCAATAGTCCACAAATTTCGCCAAAATTACCGCTCGCAATGTCTCAAAAGCAAAATCGATGGCCACCTGGTAATATACCTATATCCACAACAGCATCACACGGCACAAAGTCTTTCGGTAATTTAATATGGAATATTTAAGCTCCGTTTTGAAGAAACTGATATATATATATATTTGCTCCTCGTACAGGTCGTCCAATTCTAAAAGGAACTTTGAACTCGGGCTCACAACAAATGCCGACAGCATTTCTATTAAATAATGAGCTACAGCAACATATGCACCAACAAAAACTAAAGTCAATGCAAACTACTTCTTCGGATACAGCAAATAATGATAACATTCACATGGGATCGACAGCACTTCAAATGGTTCCATATAACGAAGGAATCTCTTCCCAGTTGCAACAACAGCAACAACCACAGTATATCCAACAGCAGAGAGCCCAGCCACAACCCCAGCCCGTTCCCGGGCATCGATTATTGCATGTAGATCTACATCGCCAGAATAATTTAACGGTACAAGTACCAGTTACTATGTCGACAGGTAATTAAAATCACTAACGCTTAAGCACGAGGGAACGTAATAGACCCCATAAAATATAGTTGTCCTTGTCAGGAGCACAACAACCAAGTCGACTAAGCTTTGTGCGTCTATATGAGTGTGGTCACAGTTGCACACACAGTTTAAATCGAGCCCTCGTTAAAGAGCCAAGTCCCTAAATTTTGCGTTTTTATTTTCAAGGGCACTGACTATTTTTATACCCTGAACCCATTGAATATGGAAAGTCAGGGTATAATGGTTTTGTGAAAAGTATGTAACAGGCAGAAGAAATCATCGCAGACCCCATAAAGTATATATATTCTTGATCAAGGCGATGAGCTGAGTCGATTTAGCCTTGTCCGTATATATGAATGCGTCGATCTCAGAAGATATAAGACCCAGAAACTTGAAATTTTTCTAAAATTGTCAGCGCATATCGAGCTTAGGTCCAAAAATCAATAACTCATCCCGTTATTATCAATTAAAAACATCGAAAATCAGTTGAAGCTAGAGTCGCCAACTTTTAAGTGTAGACTCATATACACCCCCCACCCTTATATCCACCCACTCACCCCTAAATTCTAAGAGGCGTATTTAAATAATATGGAAATATAATTAGTGAAATAGCAGTTGCTCGAAGGGTTCAGGGTATCTCTTAGTTGAGCAGTCTCGACTACAGCTTTCTTACTTATTAATATTTATGGTTTTTGCATTTTAATAGGTGGCCCCGATGGTAACGGCGATTCGTTGACAAATTTAATGAAAAATAACAACCACAGGCCGATAAACAACTATCATCAAAGAGACGAAAGATTGTCACCAACCTCAAATCAATTGGCACAGTGGTTTTCCCCAGAATTACTTGCCAGAGCATCGGCTGGAAAATTGCCTCTATTGAATATGAATCAGGCGTTAAGCTTGGAAGAGTTCGAACGTAGCATGCAACATTCCTCAGCCACAGTGCTCAATTAAGACTTAAGAGAATAGATTTACTTTAAAAGAGACTTAAATTAAAACTAAAATATAATTAGTTGAAATGATTTTTTGTATTATTTTAAATAAAACTTTCTGCTCTCCAGTTTCTTTTAAACACACAGCTTTACAAATTCTGTGTTCATTTACGCAATCAGAGAAATGATTGTTTATATACAAATTATGTCCATATATCACAAATAGAATAGCAAACTACCTGTACACTCAGATACTCTTAAAGCACTTGAAAACGAACTTGATTCACACACAATATTATTAAAGCGTAGATTGTATTGTAAACAATAAAAATCGTTCTTCTGTATATAATAAAAAACCAAAACAATAGAAAACTACAAATTAATAATAAAGGAACGAAAAATGTCAAAATCTTTGACCTTTCAAATATATTAGGTACATACTTATATGCATATAAACCTCTGAATGAATCTAGATTGTTTGAATCTGACAGACTGATTAAAAGATTTTCTGATGACTGATTAATTGACCTAATAATTACCTGACTGATTAATTGAATGACCAATTGATTGAGAGCTAATGGAAAACGTGATTTCTTTATTTAATATTTCCTCAAATGTTTCGGAATTTGGCGATGCTTGAAATCCCATGTTAAGTAAAAAAAGAATAATTTTCAAAAGGAAAATCGGTGTATGATTTTTCTATCATATTTATTATGATCGAGTCCTAGGAAAGTTTCTTCTTACTACTAAATATAGATCTACTTAGCTACGTTTGGTAATTAGTTACGAAATAATAATACGGATTTGAATATATCCTTGGGAATAACTCAGTTGTTCAGTAGAATGCAACTATATTTCAAGGCTCATTAGCATTTGTCTGTTCAATCATTCAAAAAATCCTACGTAACATATACTACTAATACTAATTTATAGGTGGGATAATCTGCCACTAATCCTAAGTGCTCAGAGCGGCAAGAAACCGAAGTTCAGATACAATAAAATCGAAATTAACTTAGCAAAATAATACTTGGACTAAATTTACTACTATCCAAGGATTATTCACAATATTTGTTTTTCATGTTTCTAAATGTATTGCTTATTGTAAAGAAAAGAGTGCACTGTATGCTTGTTTTGGAAAGACTTTGATTGCTGTGAGCATTGTGATGGAGCTTAGACTTTAGGGAATGCATTTATTGACATATACATACATATATTTATATATCATCAAATCCATAATAAATTATTCTTAATTTTTTATTTATTTTTTTTTTTATTTTGTGTAATATTTTAAATGAAAATATTAATACGTGCGTAGTTTTTACCTTCTTTTCATATTTCCCTTGAACAAATTATGCACAATCGATCTTCTTGGAATTACATTATGTACTACATATAATTACTTACATATACCAAAGAGCACAACTAGCCCTGGATAGTTGGTAATCTAAAACACTTACATATATTGTGATATATTGTGTGTCTGCACTTGTCCAAGATATAATGATCGATAACAATCGAAAATTTTATTTTTGGTTTCAAGCGTACCTATTATGCATTTACAGATTTGAAATGTTTTCGTTTCCCGATAGCTCTCCCCACCTGTAATATTTGAAAGCGACGAAGCGTCTGTCAGCTCGCAGAGCTTTGAAAACTTGAAGTCAATCTAGCACACGTTTTTGAACAACTAGTTTCATATATTAAAGCCCACCCGTCGCAGAGTTGTGCCATCTGGCGTGCATGTGTTGTATGATAGGTATACTTAAATGATAGTGGCTGGGTGCGGGTGCAGATTAGTAGTCGCCTAGTTGGGCACTCCCGACTGAGCATTCACACTGACGAATGTCCTTGCGGGGGGAAGCAGTGGCGTTCTCTCGTTGCATCTCTACATGTGTGTTCTTGTTTGTATTTGTGTCTGTCAACACCTTCATCTACATTAGCTGAATTCTTATCTAATCTTCATTGCCAATGCATGTTGGATCACCAATGCCCAAACCGCAATCGCATTTCTCAGATGTGGAAGCACCATTGTTGTAGCGTTCATCGTTCCTATGAATGAGAACGCTTTGATTTCGATCCAGGTCGGAATTTCGACTTTTCTGGCTGACACTTGGAGACGGTCGCTCCGTTGCAGACATAGTAATTGTACCGACTCCGACACCACCTTCGACTTCAACTCCGACCCCGACTCCGACTCCAGTACCATAGCATGCGTCTTCGGAATTCAATACAATTGGAGTGCGACTATATCCAGAGCTAGTTGGTACTCCCTGAATACCTGCAACTGCACCTGCACCTGCACCTATTCCGGTTCCCGTTCCCGTTCCCGTCCCCGTACCCGTTCCCGCTCCTGGTCCCGCTCCAGTTGTTGCCGAGCGCCTATACACAGTGCTGTTCATTGTCAACTTGCGGACATTTTTGTCAGGATGAAACACCAATATATACACCTTGGGTGAGTAAAGGCAGACGAGGGCAACTGAAGCACTCAAGCTGATCGAGATACAGAGCGTAGTTATTTGGATCTGTAAAGACATTATAAATTCCAATTAGATGTAGATCATTAGTAGCACCTAACGAGCATTCAATGTAACTGGTCTCTGTTGCGCTTAGTATTTATCTTTCTGCAGGCTGGATATACATATGTATGTATGTATGTACATATTTCTATTGTCCCTTCTGCTAGTCCATTGCAGTTCATTTTTTTCGTTCAGCTTTTCGTTTTATCCATGTTATTCTAATATTCTCATATCTTTCGGTGATCTCGAGCCATCGCCTACCATTTGGTGATAGGATGAAGCTAAATATTTTTGTAATAGTAATTAGGGTGTAAAATCTGTAAATGATATAAACTTATTTAAAATAAAATACAAAGTATGCAAATCGATTAGATTTGTTCAGCAAATTTTGGATCTGCAAAAAGAAAAAATCAATAAATAAGTAAATAAAACATAAATAAATATTACAAAAACATGAGAAAAAATTTTAAATAAAATATATGTATTTAGGGTAAATTTATAGCGTAATTTCAATAAAAATAAGTATATCTTATATACTGCGCGACTAGAAGATTCCACAGAGCCTCCGCCGAGCTGTTTTTCGACCATCCAACCCCCGTCGCTAATAAAATGGCGTCGAAATCGGGAAGAACTATATCTAGCTTCTCAGAAAGCTGTTACTTAAGGTGCTAGAGTCAGCACACACAAAGTATATACATATATCGTTGATCAAGACTAGGAACTGAGTCGACTTGGCCCGTCTGTCTGTCCATATGGTCGACTGCATCGATCTAAGAAGATAAAGTAGCTAAAGAATGGTTTCCTAAAATCGATAATAAATCCCGTTTTTATTTATTTTATGAGTGTGTGCATGTGCACGTAGTGGTTCTTGTGTGGATCTCGTAGTCAAGCAGAGTCGACTAGAGTTCTCTTACTTGTTTTGCTCGTTTTCAGTTCTATTCAATTTACTATTAACAAATTTAATCCGAGACGAACTATGTCTGTATGTGTGCAATATTAACTTAGCATGAAATAAATATGAATATAATTTTTGCAAAGGTGTGCATCACTAGGTTTTCTTACCTCGTAGGAGTTACCGGTGCCAAAGTAAATTGGTACAAAAGCAAGCCAAATAATGCAGGTTGTATACATTGTAAATCCAATAAATTTGGACTCGTTAAAGTTTTCTGGTATTTTGCGTGTTTTAATGGCGTAAATTGTGCAAATTGTAATGAGTATCATATTATATAGCTGAGAAAAGAGGAACGACATATCCTGTATCTTGCATTTCAAGATCACCTCAGTGCGGTCTGGATAATAAAATCTAGTTCCTGGGGGTTCCACAATCATCCAAATCATTGTAATCAAAACTTGTATTGCTATATTGAATAAGAATAACAAATGTATACGGAAAGAATAAAATATTCTCATGTCATATCATCGCATCGCATCTCGTTTTATCTCATACGTACCGATCAGGGATGTCGTTATCACAACCTGAGACTGCGGACTAATGTATTTGAGACGCTGCGCCGATTTGGATGCTGAATGAAAGATGCGAGATATGCGATTCGTTTTTGTTAGTAAAGCACTATAAATAATGGAGAAGCCGACTCCGATGCCAAATCTTTGCAGTACGCATGAACCAATTGTTGGCTTAGCGATCAAGGCGAATGTGTTGCAGTAACACACCAGGATGCCGAACAGCAACGTATAGCTCAGCTCTCGTCCAGACGCGCGCACTAGAGGCGTGTCATGATTTCTGGCAAACAGCACAATAACGATTATTGTCATCGTGATTCCAAAAACGGCAATCGCCAGTGGGATAAGTGCGAATAGCGAATTCCAACGCATATACTCAATATTGAGGGCAAAGCAGGATAACTTATCGGGATATGGCCACAGTCCCGGGCCGCAGTCCTTACATGTCTGCTCGTCATAAACGTATTCGTACGCTTCGCAGCTGTCACAGATCCAGCAGCAAGTGTCCCCCTGGTTGAGCAAAGAAAGGGAAACGTTACCCCGATGGCAAGTGCAACACAATAAATGCTTCTACCTGTTGTTTTTTTATCATTCCTGCTTCACATGGCAAGGAGCATGCTGACGTTGGCATTTCGTTTGCCTTGTTCCACACGAGGGTATCCAAATTAAGCTCGAGGGAATTAAACCATTTGCCAATCACCTACAGAGGGAAAACAATTAGATTTTTAGGTGGCAACTCTAGTCTCCCCGGGACTGCCGACTACGAGATAGCATCATCTTTACACAACAGGCAAATACTACTTTCGCTATGCCAAGTCCCAAATATACCTTGTACTGATATCCCGAAGAATTATCAAGGCGTTGATAATTCAAAATGTCATATCTAGCCAGCCCATCACCTTGACGATCAAACTTTACTTCACTGCCAGCCAAATCTGAAGAGAAAGAGACATAGAGAGATAGAGACAGGGAGAGAGATAGAGATAGAGATAGAGATAGAGATAGAGATAGAGATAGAGATAGAGATAGAGATAGAGATAGAGATAGAGATAGAGATAGAGATAGAGATAGAGATAGAGAAAGAGATAGAGATAGAGATAGAGATAGAGATAGAGATAGAGATAGAGATAGAGATAGAGATAGAGATAGAGATAGAGATAGAGATAGAGATAGAGATAGAGATAGAGATAGAGATAGAGATAGAGATAGAGATAGAGAGAGAGAGAGAGATAGAGATAGAGATAGAGAGAGCAATGTTTATTGAGAGGTAACTACGTATCGCCATCCATAATTAGGTGGTACCAGTGAGCTCAAAATATACTGTACCTACAAATGACACATTCAACAGATAATTGTTGTAAAAGTCCTTGCCGTCATAGCTAGCCATATTGGGGCATGCCTGTGATTGGCGATCCGCTGGCGTACGATACCATACGGATTCGCTCTGCTGATGATGATGTGGCTCCACATTCTGATCACTTTGTGTGCACAGGTCGTTGTGCAAATTGTGAAGGGCGTGGGCAAACGCGTACACAGCATCCACAACGAATTGGGTCTTTGACTCCTGTTCGTATCTATAATGCGAAAAACAGATATGTTCTATTATGCAAATATTAGGAAGGAAGAAATGGACCTCTATATCGCTCGATAATGCCGGAGTAGTACTTATTCTGAAGTCCCTGTTACAGGAAATATATTTTATAGATTATAAATATCTTAATTTGAATTTGAATTATATTTTTAATTCTTGCTACCTAACCCAAACCCCAACCCTAAACCTAGGCCTAACCCTAACCCTAACCCTAACAGAAATTTAGGTTTATCTTAAGCATAATCTTAATTTATGCCTCTGCTCAGAACTTACCCAACTTTATCGGATAGCCTGAAACTATCGTCACAAACAACTTTATCCTTCTCGTTGCTCCTATATCCCTTATTGATCTTTTCACTGTCGGAGCTCGTTGGCAACACACAATTAAAGGTGTCTTCCCAGTACTCAGCAAACCAGGGGTTGCGCTTATTGGAGGTGGGCGTCAATTGCATCATATATCTATCGAAATCCTCAATTATTTCCGACTGCAGTTCGACAGTTATGGCTCCCTCGGCGATGTCCTCCAGGCCCTCCAGCAGTTTCTGCTGCTTGCCCCAGCCATCGCTGGCCACCCAATGAAATGGCTGGGATAAATTGGCGCGCTTCGCCGCCAGAAGAATACGCCTGGCGTCCTCGGCGCGTGTGAAAAGGATAACACCGCGAGCATTTGGCTTTTTAAGGAGCTTCCCTATGATGGCATCGAAGACTTTGTCGTCGGCAGCGCTCGGCACTTTCTCGGCGGCAGCAATGCAAACGTGCCTTTCGGTGGCCTCCTTATGGAAGGCCTCAATCCCATATTCGCCATAGGAGCCCTCGGAATGTATTGTCGACACATAAGACCAATTAAAGTTCTTGATGATGTCCACCAAAGCAACCGATTGGAATGTATCGGGTGGCACGGTACGTGCAAATAGGTCAAATCTGGACTTATCTGATAGAGTTTTTGCAGTTGACGCCGGCGATATTTGCGGAATGTGAAAGAGACGCAATAGATTAGCCACTTGGAGTGATACGGAACTGTACGATCCGCCAATGACACCAAACACGGGGCCAGATGTCGCATTCTTTCTGAGGTGAGGTATTGATGTGTCAGAGCATTCGAACACGGATGTGTCCAAGTTGTTGAGTGAAGCTCTAACAAATTGCAGCGATTGATTCAGGGCATACGTATCCCGCGAGCAGGTGTCGAGTATATGCACACCTATTGTTATCCCGGGCAAGATATTTGTATCGTTATTAACACGATCGATAGCATAGAGCATCGCCTCCAAGCGCTGAACACCGCGATTATAGACCTTAGGTCCGCATGGCGGGGCACCCTCGCCTTTCTCGTGTACCGGAAACAGTCCACCTAGTATTATATCACCTGGCAACGAGACGGACACAGTGTCCTGGACTTGCGTTGAGCCCGCTATAACCAGCTGCGAAAGCCAACATGTGGCTGATATGAGCATGATGCCAATTGGCACATTCCGCGCATCTGACGACATCATCGTGAGCACATTCCTCATATTCTTCTTCTTCTTCAGTTCTGCAAATACATAGTTTATTCACGTTCAAGTATATGGCTTATATGCTCTACGCCATACATACTTTATTTTCTATTTTAGTACAGGCGCAATCGCTCAAAGCACATCATCTGAAATTATTGTGAATTATAATTACTTTCTTTTTATACCCTGAACCCATTGAAAATGGGAAATCAGGAGGGTATAATGGTTTTGTGAAAAGTGTGTAACAGGCATAAGAAATCATCGCAGACCCCATAAAGTATATACATATATTCATTATCAGGGCGACGAGCTGAGTCGATATAGCCCTGTCCGTCTGTCCGTCCGTCCGGTCGTCTGTATGAGTGCGTCGATCTCAGAAGTTATAAGAGCGAGAGAGTTGAAATTTTGCATGTAGACTCGTGTATACCATACGCATCATATTTTCGATAACTCATTCGATATCTTTTTTATCGAGGATAATCGATAAATTGATATGGGTTTTTAGCCTAATTTGAACACTATTTAGCCTAGAGACTTCAGATTTACTGTGTATACATATACATTAGATGGATACACACATTTTGTAATCTACTTATTTTGGATACCACGCACCCTTCGCCAACATATTGTAAAAAACGTATATCAAATACTAGAGACTTGTGCTTTGGAATGTACGCACACTTACACATTATGATTACGTTCTGAAAGTTTCATTAAGATCGTATGTCTATAAACGAAATTATTCAACAAATAAATTCTCATTATATTGCCCATACTGCAGCGCAGCCCAAGCGCAGTTAGCAGAGCGTGGGCCTATGTGTACTGGTGGATGCATGTGTATGTACATATGTATGTGTGCAGAATGATTGGAGCATCAGCATGGAGGGTTCAGGGTATGTCCTAGTCGAGCAGTCTCGACTAGAGTTTTCTTATTTGTTTCATTTCTTATATGTATGACTGAAGAAGAGTATAGGGAGGAGGAGAAGCCGTTAGTAGGCGTATCGCACTACATGTAACAACTAATTTTCCGTCAGAACAGCACTCCTCTCATTTTCTCTACTGTTTCTATTACTAATCGATGTTCTTGCTAGTGTTATTACAAATAGGAATATAATATTGTAGCAGTAATAAATAATACTCCAACTATCGTATATGCTGATCTATACGAATATTCTAATTGTAATCGAACTATCTGCAAACTGATACCAGCTTCTCTGCTCGATTTCTGAGTTACTAGTCTTTTATCTTACTATTTCTATACATATCAGTCCAATGACAGGCAGACAGAGTTAGGCGGACTCAACATGATGTCTCCTGAACAATAAAACGAATATATCATTCTACAAAGTCATTTCACACTATATTATATTACCCATTTAAATTGGAGTTGGAAACTTAAGTGTCGCACTGCGACAAACATGAACAATTAGATTGCATTACTGAAATATGTACATTTATGTATAAATACGCGTAATCATATACGTATCTACATACATATATAATAAAACGTATTTCAACATATTTCGGCTAATAAAATAACTGAAGTGTTGAGATATTCGAATTAACATTTATGTATATTTGCGGATTCCCTTAAAAGTTGACAGTTTGCAGAAAACCTCTTCGCTTGTTAAGAGCAAGCCCACGAGAGAGTGACTGGGATAGTGTGAGAGAGATGGAAAGTATTGAAAGAGCATAACAGTTGGGGATGCTTTCTATAAGCTTACAGCGAGTCAGCACACATACACTGTATGCTGTGTGTTTTAGTGTGTTAAGTGAAAAAAGAAATAACAATTTCGACCCAGAAAAAGCTTCGATGCAAGAACTTTACCAGAAGTACCAAGGAAGAATGGTCCTACCGATGATGGCATTGCGCAAAGCAGCAAAAGCAACAACATATATATTTACATATATATATATATATATATATATATATATATATATATATATATATATATATATATATATATATATATATATATATATATATATATATATATATATATATATACATATATAATATAATAATATAAGGCATTGGGCTTATAAGCGGAGTGTAATATACATACATATGTAAAATATATATGTATGTACAAAAGACTTGTTTTCCTTGCGGTAACTCCAAGTAACTACAAGTGTAGCCCTAATTAAAATAATAATATATTTATTTATTATTATTTTTTAATGACAACTCTTGTATATACATAAATACGTGTAGTTATAAGCATATGTATTAGAAAATATACATATGTATATTAATTTTCCATTCTGGTCCATGGTTCCTCCAATGTTTATGGCGCTGTTACTGTGTGAGTGTTAAGGTACGCATATATGCATGTGTGTCCCTTACATACACAGTTATTTGTGCGTAAAGTGTTGTACATGCACCGCTCACTCAACATATGTAAATGTTCATATCTGTACAAGTATTTATGGTATATATATGTGTGAGTGTGTGTGCTGTTGGTACGTCATTCAATTGAACTAACTTTAAATAATAGATTATGCACTAAGTACTTACCGTTATTGAAATACTCTTCTTGTATGTCATACGTATATATTTTTGTGCATGTGCGTATATATATGTGTGTACGTGAATATTACACATGTACTTGTTCGTTAAAAGTCTTTTGGATTGTATTCACTTTATTAATTTTTTCTTTTCAGTTGACACTTATCATAAAACCCAGCGAAAAGCGCACACATCTGTCCATAGCATTAACAGTAGATAAACTGATTTACTCATGATAAGCCCAAAACAGTTCTTGTACAAGCAGTAACAGTAGCAGCAGTAGCAGCAGCAGCAGCAGCAGCAGCAGCAGCAGCAGCAGCAGCAGCAGCAGCAGCAGCAGCAGCAGCAGCAGCAGCAGCAGCAGCAGCAGCAGCAGCAGCAGCATCAGCAGCGCCCACGACAGCAATACAACAACATTAATAGGAGCCGCTGTGGTAGCATCATGGCTAAGAACAGTATCAATAAGCACCACAAGGAGCAGCAGCAGCAGAAGCAGCAACAGCAGTAGCAGCAGCAGCAGAAGCAGCAGAAGCAGCAGAAGCAGTAGAAGCAGCAACAGCAGCAACAATGCCCACAGCAGCCATCTAACTGTCCATCTCTCCTTGAATACTCATTTTGTTAAGCATGAGCAACACTGCAGCAACGGTGGCCGTCGTCATAGATCCAAAAGAGAAAATCCCAACATAAAAAAGACAAAGTGCCGAAGATGTCCCGACATACTCCCTTAAGAAAAACAACATACATGCCCAACAACTCAGTAGGAGTCTTCCTGCACCGAGAGAGAGAGCTTAATTCAAAGCTTTTCTCTTTCATTTCATAAAGAGAAGTTTGTGTATTGCATTACTTCATCCTATAGTGAGTATGCATGTGGGCACACGGCAAACAGACGAGCATATGGAAAGAAATAGTTAATATAAGGGATTTTACATTCATATTAATTATAATTCTAAACCTATTTTAAAACCTTGTTTTTATTTTTTTATTTATTTTTATTTTATTTTTTTTTTTTTTTTTTTTTGTTTATGCTTTGACAGTAAAGAATATTAAAAATTAGCGAAGGTTACACAGTATATAAATATACATACATATGTATTATATTCACTTCAGGTTTTCGTTTAATTCATCACAAATAATAATAATAAAATTTATTAACATTAACTCTAATATAAATAATCGGATGGTGTGAGCTTCAGTGAAGTAAATCCAAATATTTACATACTCTTACTTACAAATAATCTATTGTCATGTTATTGGACCAGGATGACGAATATTTTTTAATTGTGCTGGATATTTGCGGGTAATCCTTATTTTTATGTATGACATGTATCCTGTTTATTGGATAGGATCTTGTTTTTATATCGAATTTCATGAGAGGAAAGTATTAAATATGCAGCGATTTCAAATTTAAGTGAGTTGCGCGGGTCTTTTGGATTGAAATTAATCATTTTGAAGTAATAGGTACATACATATGTATGTATGTAGATATTTGTCGTCAATATGAGTGTACAGTAAAAGATAATGATGCTATCTGACCATATACATACATACATATGTACATATACATATACATATTAAGGTATCGTTTTTATTTCTAAATCTAATTTTAATGTATAAACATTATCATAAAAGAACTTTAAAGTTCAGCTTTAGGAACGATCAACGTGGCAATCAGCTGTTTCCAGTTTGTAATTTGTATTGTAGTGGTATTACTATAATATCCTTGTGCTCTTTCAAAATACTACTACTATTTTATCGGTAAGATATTATCGAAATACTAAACTACCAAAGAATAATAACAGGAAAGAAATATCGATACATAGTGGGATCAACCATGTCAATGTCTGATACAAAATATATCGATGTATATTGATACGATATCACCATTCCCAGCCAGCACATTGCATGTGGAATGAAATTGATAGAAAATTTGTTTTTGGAAATAAACATAAAGAAAGACAAGTATAACTTAGTTTACTACTGTCCAAATATACATAAAGAGTGCGAGAATTGTTTTTACTATTGTATATAAGTGATTCAATATTCTAGTGACGAATGCTTCAGGTAAAATACATTTTGAGAACGAAAACGGACGTAAAGTAAAATTACATGATGACATTTCATACCACAATGCAATTAGTTGACGTTGCGCTCTCTTGCATATAAATAATTAATCATATTGCAAATACAATGTGTAGATCTTGAAAATTAGTGTTTAGGCAATCGTTAACCTATAACTTCAATACTTGTGCGCAAAATACAGAAATAAAGTTCGCAGTTTTTTTTTAACTATTCCATTTTCTTTGTGTGTCGCCGTCACTCGAGAGTTGTTCAGGTAATCTCTCTATCTCCCTCTCTTCCCCTCACTCACACTTCGCGCTTCCCTATCGGTCGCATGTGCGCCAACGTCGCAACGTCGGCAAATACATGTCTGTAGGTAAAAGCATGATTAAACAGTTAAAGAAAATACGGAGCCTTACTGCTAACTAATATTTAAGTTTAATAAATGTTAAATATTCAAATATTGAACAGAATTCGTAAAATGTAATTCATATACAAAAAAAACATGCTTTTAAAATTTCATATGATTTTAAAATTTGCAGGCCGAGTAATCGTACTGAATTTATTAGAATTTCCTCGCCGAACTATTTTCTATATAACATCAACAACATATTTGTAGGTACGAGCCATCACCATTAGCATCAATATTCTTAATAATAATATTATTATTCACAGAAGAATAATCAAATGGTTGTGTGACAGATTGCTAAACGGGGTCTAAAGTCATCCCGGAGATCGCCAAGAAAACGGTATAATCAACCGTTTGACGACTTCCGATAACAAACAGATTGGTCAATTCGTAATGCAACCAGCTGCTCCAACACTATCAACACAAGCCGATATTGCTAAAGCCATGCAGCCCCAAAATATGGTAAGTTCCAATATTAATTGTCTTGTTTATTTATATTTTTATTTTTTAATATATGTACATATATATATATGTAAATGTCACAATTTAAACAAAAGTTAAAAACTTTAAGAATAACTTAGTTTAAATCTCTGTCGATAATATTTTCGTAACGATAAATTGATTTGTTAATATTATTTAAATCTTATGTTTAGTGATTGATAATTTGCATAAAATGATAACACTGACCAGTAGACTTAAGGTAACAAACATCAGACTACACTTATCCGAAAAACTCTGACGTGGTAGTAATAGTTTGTTATTATTCAAATAATTAGGATTTGAAGATTCTAAAATATTCTAAATTATATTAAGTCTATCAAATCTGATTTTTTAAATCATATATCTTTCTCTCCAAATTGGTAAAGAAATGGAGCAAGACAATAGCTTTATGAAAGTATTTTACGTTTCAAAATAGGCATCGATTAGTTGTGATTTCCAATAATATAATAAAAAAAAAATTAAAAACTACTGGCTAGGAGCCACCTGCAACAACAATATAAATGAAATTGCTTCAAAACTTAATTCAATAAATAAGGTCATGAAATGGTGAACATATTTTTTCCACATTTTGTTGTTTTTATAATATTTTTTTTATTTATTTATTTGTTGCTCGTTTAGTTTCGTTTTTTTTTTTTTTTTTTTTTTTTTTTTTTTTTTTTTTTTGTAAATATTTCCAATATCCAATGATGATTGGGCGCTGCTTAAATCTGTTGTAGATATTGCCAACAAATAAAAAGACTAAAAAGTACGCAACGCAAATGTCTGCCACCAAGCAGCAGCCACAGCAACAGCAACATAGTACGTCACAGCCACAGTTTCAGATAAACAAGGCCTACAATGTTGTTTCCATACTCAAAACAGCTGCCACAACGCCAACAAATGCGCAACAAGCGACGGCTCACATGGTACATCAGACACATCTGCAACAACAGCAGCAACAACAACATCAACAACAACATCAACAGCAGCAACATCAGCAGCAGCAACAAAAACAGTCGCAGCAACAACAACAAAGCTATGCAAATGTCGTTAACAGGCCATTAACATCTGTTAATGCACAGCAGCAGCAATCGACAACAGTTATTTGTAGCGGCGGCAATATAATGGCTGTTAACAATTGTCAATTAAATCTGAATTCGGCAACGATTCAGCAAGACTTGAATACAGCCGCCATTTATAATATAGCAGGACATCGTGCTGCTGCTGCTGCTTGCGGTAGCAATAGTGGAATTATCGAAACAAATTGTCGTCTATTATCAGACATCTCCAAATCCAGTCAAGTCGGACCAAATAACAGTCAACAACAGCAACAGCAACAGCAACAACAGCAACAGCAACTAACAGCTGTTGCTGGTATCGGCAGCAATGGCAATAATAGTGGCGGCAACAACAGTAGCATTATCAATGGCAGCAGCCAAAGCATCATTACTCTGGCCAATTCTCATGGTCTAGCACTCGGCTCATCGAATAATCCCTCTGCCTATATGCATGACAAAAGTCTGTTGGGGGCTGTTGGGGTTAGTGTCGGCGTCGGTATCAACGTTAGTTGTATCGATAATAGAAAATACGATTACAAGAACAATAATCTGATATCGAACAGTAATTTTCAACAAACAGCCCAAGAGGTAGGCAACTCAACGATTTCCGCTGTATGCCCTAGAATCCGTTGAAAATGCGAATTCCGGGCATAATAATTTTGCGACAATCCAAATACCGCAATAGCAAGCACAGATCTTTTATACTTTAAGTAATTGATAGCTTTTCATATTAAAAGTTCTCGAATCGTTAGTATATATATATATATATATATATATATATATATATGATATACACATATATATATACAATGGAGGACAAAAGTATTTTGACAACACATTGTAAAAACTTAAACCGCTTGTTTCTTTATGTTGAGAGAGATAACGGTACCCATTATATTTTTTAGAGAGAGTAAACATAATGGGCTTTAATTGACCAAAATATTGTAGTGATAACAAAAGTCATTATTTTTCTATAATTATTTGCATGGCAGACTATCGTTCTTTGGCTGGACAAAAGTATTTTGACATTCCTTTTCATATTCATTTTCAGTAATTCGCTTGAGATACAAATTACGTATTTAAGTTTTTTTTTAGTAATTTTTCGTACCCTATTTAATAATAGCCTTTATTTGATCATAGTTTTCAATAAATTATTGGCAAATTCAGTGAAATCTTTAAAAAATCAATCGGTCACAGGTATTTCTGTGGAATACCTTACAATCTTATCAAATCTACTTCTATGAGCAATTTACTACTAAATTAACAAAAAATATAAATTTGATTCACTCAAAAAAAAAAAAAAAAAAAAGTACAGATCGGGAAGATTATTAAAAAAAAACTGTAAAAGACCGCATCATATTGATAACATTTAAAGAAAATGTGCGGATTTTCCTAAAAGTCATGTCGATTAAACTCAAAAATAATCATAAATTTTCAATAAGTAGAAAAACTATCACAAGTCGGCGAAAGAAGTCAAATTTTTCTACGTTATAGAGCTTCAAATACCCTTGGTATCACTATAAAATAAACCAGAAAGGTAACGATTTGCTGAATCGTTCGTAGGCAAGCCGCAATTATTCTGGGTACAAGTATTATGGATTGACGATGGTTCCTTTGAGTATCATGGATACAAAAAAGCGATTTACAGAAGGTTTCCAAAGAATATTCGCAAAGAAAAAAGGCCTGTGTACGAACGGGTGTCACATAGTGAAGAATCGGTAATGCTCTGAGGTTTCGTATGTGTCAGTAGCCTCATCAATTTGATATTTATTAATGGGACAATGATGAAGGACAATTATTTACGTGTCCTGAATGACCACGCAACGAATTCCTGTCACCGGTTCATTGGAAAATCATTTACATTGCAGCAGGATAACGCTCTATGCCACAAAGCCCATATTATAACTGAATTTTCGAGGGATATTGAAGTCAATACATTACATTGCCCACCTCATTAAAAACATTATAGAATTTGGTTAGATTGATCTCTAGACGCTTATAGAAGGTCCTTGATGTTAGAAGAGGGTTTATTTTTTAATAATATTATTGTTACTATCTCCATAGTTAAGTTTTTCTATCACTTTATTAAATAAATATTAATGTCAAAATACTTTTGTCCAGCCAAAGAACGATAGTCTGCCATGTAAATAATTATAGAAAAACAAGTAAGAAAGCTCTAGTCGAGACTGCTCGACTAGGAAATCCCCTGAACCCTTCGGAGAACTGATATTTCAATAATTCTTCGCGTCTTTCTGCTTACAAAAGAAAAACACACATGCATAGACACACACACATAGGCGCGCACGCATAAACACGCATGGGCTGCAGTGTGGGCTTACCATGGGAACTTTATTGTTTAATAACTTTTTTTGTGGACGTACCTTCTTTATGAAACTTTCAGATTGTGGTTTTATTACTATGCGTATATTTGCCAAAGCTCAAGTCTCTAGTATTTGAAATACGCCTTTTACAAACTTATGGGTGAGGGGGTGGATATAAGGGTGGGGGGTGAAATTAAACAAAAATCGAAATTCTATAACGTACATATGAATCTACATTTAAAATTTGGAGACTAGCTTTAAAGATGTAGGAGATATAATTTTATAACTGACTTTCGATAAGGTTTTTTATCGATAAAAAATAACGAGATGACTTATCGATTTTTGGTGATAAACTCGATATCCGCGTGCTATATACGAGCATTTAAAAAAAAAGTTGAAGTCTCTAGCTTCTATATCTTCTGAAATCGACGCGTTCAAACATACGGACAGACGGACATGGCTAAATCGACTCAGTTCGTCGCCCTGACCAAGAATATATATACTTTGTGGGGTCTGCCACGCCTCCTTCTCCCTGTTACATACTTTTAACAAAACCATTATACCCTGATTGCCCATTTTCAATGGGTTCAGAGTATAAAAATAATGACTTGTGTTATCACTGCAATATTTTGGTCACTTAATGCATATTATGTTTGCTCTCTCTAAAAAATATAATGGGTACCGTTACCTCGCTCAGCATGAAGAAACAAGCGGTTTAATTTTTTGCAATGTGTTGTCAAAATACTTTAGTCCTCCATTATATACATATATAGATATATATTTTTTTTCTCTCTGTTTGGTCTTCTACATTGATTCCATTGCCAGAGCAACTCATATTAGTAAGAGACACATGTCATCTAGTTCGAATAGATTATACAGGATGTTTATGGCTATTATTGTTTGGTAATGTCATAGTTGTCTATTTGAATTATATGTGTGTGATCTGGACGGCGGCTGGAAAACTAAAAACTAAAATTGAATGCATTTTACAGTATGTTTCGACTGGCAACAACACTTCTGGAAACAGTCGTTCAAATCAACAAAGTGGAATTTATCGTGGACCACAGGCAGCATCAAATCCGCCCCGTGGCAACGGTACTGGCGGTGGAGCCCGGGCCCCCCATGTTCATATGCCACCGATGTACCCGAATATGGTATTGCAAAATTACCAACAATATGGCCAGCGACAACCAGCGTATCCGGCGCCACATTTACAATATACGCACACGCCCATACCCTATTATACCTATCCATATCTTTCCCCATTGCCACAGCAACAGCCGCCGCCGCATTCACGCAGCGGCGTTGCGGTTAACACGAACTTAGGCAATACAATGCAATCTGTGCAGCCCGGTGGACCCAATGGACCGCTGGCTGGTCCTGGAGGTGCGACACCATCTCAATTACAGTTGCTAACAGGTGCTGTACAGCCAGGCGCTAATACAGTTATTGGTGTTGGTGGAACAGCCAGTGGTCAAGTGGGCGTGGGTGTAAACGTCAGTGTTCCGCCAATGGTTGGTGTTATGTCAGCTAATGTGACGCCACAGCCTGTGCCAGTGCCGCAGCCGAGTAGGCGGCGACACCAGCATCGTTTACAGATTATCGATCCCACAACAAAAAAGAACATACTCGATGAACTGGATAAGGTAAGAAATAATATATGTATATATGTATATTGAGATAAATATAAATATCTAATACATCTCATACTTATAGAGTAATGTGAGTACGGAGAGTGACTATCAGGAGGCAGGAGCTGCTGCTGTTTCTGTTTCAACTTCTATTGCTGGTGGTGCTGTTGGTGGTGCTGCTGCGATTGCACCTACTGCCCCGCCTGCAACATTAACGACAGCTGCTGTCGTCGCGCTTCCAGATGCATCAATGTGCATTTCTCAGCCAGATGCAGTCGGCATCTGTTTACCCGCCAGCAGCGTGTCAATTCAAGGCCCAGATTCGAGGCCCAATATCCAGTACAAATTAGGTAACAATCAAATTAGATATTTGTATACTCTATATACCCTAGGTCCGTTTATGAGCCTGGTATTTGTCGAGGCTAAGGGGAATACGTTTAATTCATTACCCATACTATATTGCGTTTTTAGTCAACTTTACTGTGATAAATGAACGGTCTTTAATTATTCGCCATATTGAATGAATCCTTCCATTATTTTTGAGATCTCTGCACTTACACGACTTGATTAAGAATATTCAAATAACCTACGTATTATACGTAATTTTACATTTTTGTTTAGTTTTTGTTAGAGTCAAATTAATATAAATGGTAAATAAATCAATTTTATGTTTATCCTCTTTTAGATCAAATACCCGCTCAACGTCAGGATATAATTGTTGGACAGACTCCAGTGGTCTCAGCCATGTCTGATGCACCATCTGTAGAAATATTGCCGACTTCCCAGAAAAATAAAAGTAAAAAGTAAGTTTCATAACTAACGGTACAGTCGTTGATTGCTGCTGTGATATTTAGCTACAATAAAATACTGTCATTTTCATATATATTTGTAGAATTCCAATAGTCTCCCCGAAAGATGCACCCGAGTCCTCGTCGTCGTCTGGCATCTCTTCGTGTAAGTAGTCCGAGAATAATTTCTATACATACAATAGCGCCCTTACCTCCAGAAGAGATTGCAGGATTGTATAAATCATTCTCAAGTAGTTTATCTACTCATTCCCGAAGTGATATGAATTTCACTTGTGGTCTGTGAATAAGTTACAATGATTTTCGTTCCAGTTATCAAATTTAAATTTCAACCGTTTCAATCTAGTAGGTATGTGCGTTTAAAAGATACTCTCAGCCGCCAATTAACTCTGTTTTTAGATATACCCAGTTATGTCATTATGATACCTTAAGACATTTTCTCGTCATTATTAATAAAGACTGAATAGCACTCAAACTCCGCGAATATTCAACCCCAATAAGAAGAGGACATACATCACCTTTACCAACAGCGCCATTTCGCTGCTCTATAAATGAGATACAAATCCAAAACTTATTCACTGCCATGTAAAAAACTTCAACTGAATAGCACTCAAACTCCGCGAATATTCAACCCCAATAAGAAGAGGACATACATCACCTTTACCAACAGCGCCATTTCGCTGCTCTATAAATGAGATACAAATCCAAAACTTATTCACTGCCATGTAAAAAACTTCAACTTACCTTGAACTTACTCTAGTCGAGACTGTTCTACTACAAAATACCTTCTTCTTGCCTATCTTTTCAATAATTTTTCGCTTTTCTTTACTGCTTTCACAACAAACAAACACACAGCATACGCACGCACTCATAGACACGCATGGACTGCAACGTGGGCTTACTATTTATACCCTGAACCCATTGAAAATGGGAAATCAGGGTATAATGGTTTTGTTAAAAGTATGTAACAAGGAGAAGAAGAGACTTGAACTTTTTTTTAAGTTACCGTATATACAGCGCGCATATCGAGTTTATCGCCAAAAATCGGTAACTCGTCCCGTTATTTTTTATCGATAAAAACCATATCGAAAGTTAATTATAAAATTATATCTCCTACATCTTTTGAGCTAGAGTCTCCAAATTTTAAATGTAGATTCATATGTAAGTTATAAAATTTCACCCCTAAATTTGTAAAGGCGTATTTCAACTATTAGAGAATTGTGCTTCGGCAAATACACGCTTACTAATGATATAATCACAATCTAAAAGTTTCATGAAGAACGTACATCCACAAGAAAAGTTATTAAACAATTAAGTTCCCATAGTAAACCCACACTGCAGCCTATGTGTGTCTATGCATGTGTGTGTGTGTGTTTTTTTGTAAGCAGAAAGACGCGAAGAATTATTGAAATATCAATTCTCCGAAGGGTTCAGGGGATTTCCTAGTCGAGCAGTCTCGCCTAGAGCTTTCTTATTAGTTCTATAATTAGTAATTTTCGCCTGAGGCTGTGCCGTAGACTAAATATATAGTACTAAATATATAGTAATTTTTCAAATTTAGCTATATTTTATGCGCTATTGAAGCTAGAGACTTGAAATTTGGAACACATACCCGTGTATAACTCCAATTTACAAACTGTTAAAATTTTCCCGATCCGCCCACTTGGGGCGTGGCAAATCGGAAAATGCATTTTCCGATATACCAGAAATCATGTTAGTTGAAGATCTAGAAAGCAGAAATTTGGAATGTAGATCCGCGCCGACCACCCAAGTCCAACGAGCTATAGTGGATATATCTACGCCCATTGGGGGCGGTGCAAATCGGATAAAATGGTATCTTTTAGAGTTTTAAATCTAGAACGCTGAAATTTTGCACGTGGGCTAATGTTTTGATTCTATAAAGTCTGATATACGCCCACTAGTGGCAAATCGGACCAAAATATATAGTAGTTTTTCAAATTTAGCTATATTTTAGGCACTATTGATGCCAGAGACCTGAAATTTGGTATATATATGTGGGTTGACCACCCAAGTCCAAAAAGCTATGGTGCATATATTTCCGTCCAAAGGGGGCGTGGCAAACCGCGAAAGTTTATATCTCCTAAGTATAAGAGCTAGAAGCTTAAAATTTGGATGGTTGATTTACTGGTTACCTCCTTCATCGATTCTCCAAAAATAATTGGTACGCCTTTTTAGCGGCGTGGCATATCGAAAAATTCCCTGTAATTTTAACATTTTTGGAGCGTAAGCATCCAAATTTTGCAATTAGGTTACCGTTAGCTCCTTCTCAGAATTTGCCAAAAATTAGGTGTCTACGCCTAGTATGGGCGTGGCAAATCGCAAAAAACTGTATTTTCTACAGCATTTTAACCAAGTTTAGCTACTGAATTGCTGATGAGATGTGAATGAGTATTCCGCAGTCCGTAACGCCCGACTGCAACGTTCTTATTTGTTTACTTGTAGATTTGTACTTTATAGGTGAACTATCTGCAAGAAACTTGCATATAGTGATTATATCCTTGAAATTAGTGCATTTGCCAAAGCATGTCGTTAGTATGTACTGGAGGCCTGCACGAATACGTCTCAAACGCTAAACGAGACACCCGTGTCCTGGTGGTGCTTGGTTTCACACTGTTTCGTTTTTTTCAAATAGTGTTAGCCCAAGCATCGTGGACGAACGAAACAAAACGAGCATTGCTCACATACCGAAAAGTGCGGTATACAGATGCTTGTACAATAAAGACGCAACGAACGAAAGAAACGATAAAGCATCATTCAAGTATTGTTTTCGTTTTAGCAATCAGCTAGTGATGGGTTAGACTATTTCAAGCTAGATTTAGCATATTACTATAAAATTCGTTTTAGCCTATAGCCATAAATTTAGCAATCATAAAACTTTTCAAGTTCATATAGTACTTAATATTGCTGCATATTACAAAAAATAAAAAAAAAAATAAAAATATCAGTTAGTTTTTATAATCTACCTTGCTATTCCAGCATATTATTTTCAATTTTTAGCCAATTCTAGCCTGATTTTTGCTCAGCAACGGTGCTCAACGCGCAGTAAAAATTCCGTACGATTTTCTTTTTGACGTTACTCGCATTTCATTTCGTTTGTCTAGGTTTTTGTTTTACTCTGCTCAAAGCGTAAGAAGTAAAGTAAAACAGAATACTTGGCGATTGGCTTGGTATGCTCAAACACTTGCAAATATCAGTATATTTGAAAGACGACCACAAGCAAGTATACCCATGCAGGCTTCTAGTATGTACTAGAAATACGTCTTCTAAAAATTTAATGGTAACAAAAACCGAAATTCTATAAAGGACATTCGAGTCTACATTTAAAATTTAGACAGTCTAGCTCTAAAGATGTAGGAGATATAATTTTATAACTGATTTTCGATAAGGTTTTTTATCGATAAACAAGTAAGAAGGCCCCAGCCGAGACTGCTCGACAAGGAGATACCCTGAGCCCTCCAAGCTGATATTCTAATCATTCTGATTATCTTTTATGCACATATACATACATACACACGCATCCACACGCACGCATAAGCCTGCGCTCTGCTAACTGCGCAGTAAGCAGCGACTGCGCTTGGGCTGCGCTGCAGTGTGGGCAGTATTGTGAGAATTTACTTGTTTAATAATTTCTTTTGTAGTCTTACAATCTTGATGAAACTTGCAGAATGTAATCATAATGTGTAAATGTGTGTACATTTCAAAGCACAAGTCTCTAGTACTTGAAATACGAATTTACAAATTGTGGGCGAAGGGGCGTGGTATCCAAAATCTGTAAATTACAAATGTGTGTATCTAATGTATATACACAGTAAATCTGGAGCTTCCAGGTTTGATTGTGTTCAAATTAGGCTGAAGAAACAATAGCAATAGCATACTTTTCCCATTTTCAATGGGTTCATGGTATACAAAATCTTTAGCTCTTATGTTATTAGAGATCGACGCGTTCATACAGACGGACAAATGAATTGATGGACGGACAGGACTTAATGGACTCAGCTCGATAAATCGATAACAAAATAACGGGAGTACTTATATGCGCGTGAAATCCACGAACCTACCAAAAGTTTGTAAAACACCCTGCAATCATTGAAAAAGGAAAATTAACAATGACGGTAATCAATGTGTGTTTGTCTGTCGTCGTCGGATTTATAAACGCGTTGATCTCAGAAGAAGTAAGAGCTAGAGAGCTCAGACAGACATTGATAACCGTCATTGTTAATTTTCCTTTTTCAATGAATGCAGGGTGTATTACAGTCAATCAATTCGGATAATTCGGTAAAGTAATGTTATCGATAATTTTATTACTACAAATTCAGTAACACGAAAGATCGAGAACCAATCCATGAATGTGAATTAGATGCTTTTATTGTCAATGTGCGATTATTTCAGAACGAAATCATATTGAAGATTATTCTCTTCGCTTCCTCTCTCTCTCTTTCTCTCTCTCTTTCTCTTCCTCTTTCTCTCTCTCTCTCTCACTCTCTCTCTCTCTCTCTTCTGAAGATTGTGAGCATTCGCATCATTGCGTAGTTAGTTCATTGAATATGTTAAACTTTATCGGAGCGCACCCGCACACCAACACGTGCTTCGGCCTGAATGGCTGAGTATGTGGACGAGTGACTGTCTGCCTCTCTGAGTATGTATGAGCATGTCTTGTGAACGCATGAAACTATACGCACACATACATCTATGGCTTGTGCTTGTGTGTGCGCGAGTCCGCTAGAGTGAGAAAGTGTGCATGAGTTCTTACTTTTGCTTTTTCTACTACTCTAACATGTTTATGAGATTGTTTTTTGCTGCTTCTGCTGCTGCTGCCGGTGGTGGGGCTAGTAGTCGTTGTCTCGTGCTCCGTCTCTTTGCTTGCCTCGACGCATGCAGAGTATTTCAGTTGCGGCCTTCGCTGCTTGTTGTTTAAACCGCGGCCGGTCCGCTAGGTGCTTGATGCGATCGTTTGGTTTGTGTTTGTATTGGTGCGATTCGATATTATTTGTGTGTCTATCTATAGCGCTGGGCAACACGCGACAATTGGTTGGACAGCATACACGCACAAACACTTGCACATGCATACAATTGTCTCAAATGAAAAGAACATACATATGTCCATAAGTAGTTACGTACTTAAAAGAAAGGGACAAAAACGTGTGCAAAGCTCTCTCTTACAATTTAACCGTTAATTAGCACATCTTTTGCTGTAACAGACACATTTACTTTTCATTTCACGCTTTGTTTCATAAACATGTTTTATCGTAAAACTACTTAACAAATACGGATGCCAACTATCTCAGCTGTGATACAAAGTGATGGGATAACAAATTTTATAGGGGAGAATAAGTTGTTGGTACGTCTAATATGTTTAAAGATCTGTGTACAATTGCGTGTATGTGATAGCAACTGTACACACCTGCATATGGCTGAATAATCAGATTTTAACCTATAACATAGATGTGTATATATCTACATATATAATTTTATATTTTTTAGTATGAGTTATATCCGTGATATAAATTTTGATTAGAATAGCTCATAACTTGACCTGATTTCATAGCAACGTGGCGCCCCAAATTATTTTATGTGATTGCTTCTAAAAAAAAAAGAAAAAGAAAACAACAAACCATTTTAAGGGATTGCAATACAAATTGCTTTTCATACTACTCGACTGTGACATCCCCTTAACGCTTCGAAGAGCTGATAATCCAAATAATTCTTCACTTCTTTTCTGCTTACACCCAAAAAACAAAACATGCACATGAACACATACGCACACATATGGACGCACGCATAGGCCGTAGTGTGGAATTGCTATGGGAACTTAATTGCTTAATAAGTTTTATTAAAGATGGACTATGTTCATAAAAATATCAGATCGTAATAGGTCCATTCAAATGGAGACTGCAGCTCCTAAAGTTGTAAAACTATAAAGCTGAAATTTTGCCCGTGAGCTAACGTTATGATTCAATAAAGATTAATTAAAATTATCTGTCTGCGCCCACTAGGGGCGTGGCGAATCGCACCTAAAGATATAGTGATTTTTCAAATTCTGCAATATATAGGGCAGTTTTTATGCTAGTGGCAATATGATATACATACTCGGGCAGACCACCCAAGACCAAAATGCTAGGACGGTTATATGTATGTCCGACCTGAGTGGGCGTGGCAAACCGCAATAGTTAATATCTCCAAAACTATAAGAGCTAGAAGCTTCAATTCGGATAGTTAGGTTACTAGTAAATTTCTCTATCAATGACTCGAAAATAATTGTTGCGCCTCTTTCGGGGTGCGCCATATCGAAAAAAAAAACCTTTAATTTTCACATTTTTGGAGCGTAAGCATCCAAATTTGGAGTTAGGCTACCGTTAGCTCATTTTAAGAACTGTCAAAAAATGAGGTCTACGCCCAGTAGGGACGTGGCAAAATGGGAAACAAAACAGTATTATTTTTATACTCATACACGAAGTGGATTAGTATATTGGTTTTGTGCAATGTCCGTCTTGCTGTCCGTCCGTCTGTCCGTATGAACGCAAATCATTTCGGCGCTATTGAAACTAAAGACTTAAAATTTGGAACACATACTCGTGTATATCTCCGATTTATAAAGTGCTAAAATTTTCCCGATCCGCCCACTAGGGGTGAAGCAAATCGGTATGTAGATCCGCGTCGACCATCCAAGTCCAACAAGCTATATCTACGCCCATTGGGGGCGTGGAAAATCGGATAAAACTGTATCTCCTAAAGTCTTAAAGTTAGAACGTTAAAATTTCGCACGTAAGCTAATGTTATGATTCTATAATGACTGATGCAAAAATTTTATATCTACGCCCGTTAGGGGCATGGCAAATCGGACCTGAAGATATAGGGTTTTTTCAAATTTTGCTATATTTTGGGCACTATTGATGCCAGAGACCTGAAATTTGGTATATATATGTGGGTTGACCACCCAAGTCCAAAAAGCTATGGTGCATATATTTCCGTCCAAAGGGGGCGTGGCAAACCGCGAAAGTTTATATCTCCTAAGTATAAGAGCTAGAAGCTTCAAATTTAGATAGTTGAGTTACTGGTAACCTCCTTCATCGATGCCCCAAAAATAATTGTTACGCCTTTTAGGGGCGTGGCATATCGAAAAATACCCTGTAATTTTAACATTTTTGGAGCGTAAGCATCTAAATTTTGCATTTAGGTTACCGTTAGCTTCTTCTAAAAACTGGCCAAAAATAAGATGTCTACGCCCAGTATGGGCGTGGCAAATCGCAAAGAACTGCATTTTCTACAGTATTAGAACTAAACTTAGCTATGAAAGTGCTGATGGTACGTGAATGAATATTCCACAGTTGGCAACGCCCGACTGCAACGTTCTTACTTGTTTTTATTTTATTTAAAATATATTGACAAATCTAGAGTCAATTAAAATTAAAAAGCCTACAAAAAGTACAGCTAATTATAACAATAGTATCACCAACCCGATGGGGGTATTTTCTTAGCCAGTACGGCCAGCTATGCCCCACTTCACAGCCAAATGTGATGCTATTGAATCTATGAAAACAAAGTGTTAAAATGAAAAACTTAAAATAAAATATTAACAGAGCTTAAGTATAAATAATATAATTAGAATTATAATAAATATTTAAGGTAAAAATATTAGTAAATAAAAGGAAAGAATTACAAATATAGTAAGAAATAGTAAAAAGAACAAAGAATATGAAACAAGTAAGAAGACTCTAGTCGAGACTGCTCGACTAGGAGATACCCTGAACCCTCCATGCTGATGGTCCAATCATTCTGCAGTTCTTCTTAGCACACATACATACACATGCATCCACACGCACACATAAGTCCGCCCTCTGCTAACTGCGCAGTAAGCAGCGACTGCGCTTGAGCTGCGCTGCAGTGTGGGCAATATTATGAGAATTTATTTGTTTAATAATGTCGTTTGTA
Source organism: Drosophila mulleri (assembly GCA_035047565.1). Taxonomy (NCBI): domain Eukaryota; kingdom Metazoa; phylum Arthropoda; class Insecta; order Diptera; family Drosophilidae; genus Drosophila; species Drosophila mulleri. Next base: position 582,695 of record JAWNPK010000044.1, on the reverse strand, counting down.
GACGTAAAGTCTTAATGAAACTTTCAGAACGTAATCATAATGTGCACATCTGTGTACATTCCAAAGCACAAGTCTCTACTACTTGATATACGTTTTTTACGAATTGGGGGCGAAGGGGGCGTGGTATCCAAAATCTGTAAATGACAAAATGTGTATATCCATCAAATGTATATACACAGTAAATCTGAAGTCTCTATGTCTAAATGTGTTCAAATTAGGCTGAAAAAACTTACTCAATTCATCGATTATTCTCGATAAAAACGATATCGGATGAGTTATCGAAAAAATAAGATAAACTTGTACTGCCTATGGTATACACGAGTATGTATACCAAATTTCAGCTCTCTAGCTCTTATTACTTCTGAGATCCTTTTGCTCATACGGACGGACAGACGGACAGGGCTATATCGACTTAGCTCATCGCCCTGATATATATATACTTTATGGGGTCTGCGATGATTCCTTCTGCCTGTTACATACTTTTCACAAAACCATTATACCCTGATTTCCCATTTTCAATGGGTTCAGGGTATAATAAAAAGAAATGAGTAACGAAATGTATACCAGTGCTTATGCCTGGGCATTACGAGTGATTTCACTAAGGTAAACTAATAGCAAAGATTTTATTTTAGGAAGAGAGAGCTCTAAGGAAAACGTGATAATATTTATTAAAATTAACACATAGAATATCAAATGTACAGCAAAGAATAATCCGTAGTGTACACAGGTAAATTAAGCGGACGATAATATCTAGTAGTTCGGGACGGAACCGAAAAATTAAGACGCATCAACAAAGAGGACGAATCAATATCACCGCTAATCAATTTGTGCAGAAAAACAGTTCCTAAAATGGTCATACGATTGATTAACGATGGAAGATCAATGAGCTGAAGCCTACTATAGTAAGACGGATATCGTACATTACTATCCCAGCTAAATAAATAAAAGAATCTTTAAATTCCTTGGACCAAAGTTTAATAAAGCCAAGCACACTTTTGGCTTCATTTATGATAGTAGAAATATGGAGATTAAAATTGAGTTTACAATCAAAGAAAACACCAAGATCTTTGACTGTAAAGATGCGTTTTAAGGAAATGTTACTAATTTTATAGTAGTGACAAACCAACACACCAAAGTTGAAATGCATTTTTTTTAAATGACCGTATATACGCGGATATCGAGTTTATCACCAAAAATCGATAACTCAACTCGTATTATTTTTATCCATAAAATACCTCATCGAAAGCCAGTTATATAATTATATCTCCTACATCTTTAGAGCTAGAGTCTCCAAATCTTTAATTTAGATTGATATGTACGTTATATAATTTCGATTTTTGTTAAATTTTACCCCCATCCCTATATCCATCCCCTCACCCCTAAGTTTCTAAAAGGCACGCATTTAATGATATAAACACAATTTAAAAGTTTCATGAAGAACGTACGTCCACAAAAACAGTTATTAAACCATTAAGTTCCCATAGTAAACGCAAACTGCAGATTATGTGTGTTTATGCGTGCTCGCCTATGTGTGTCTATGCATGTGTGTTTGCGTGTGTATGTGTGTGTTTGTATAAGCAAAGAGACGCTAAAAATTATTGAAATGGCTGTTGCTCGAAGAGTTCAGGGGATCTCGTAGTCGAGCAGTCTCGACTAGAGCTTTCTTACTTGTTTTTTTTTATACCCTGAACCCATTGAAAATGGGAAATCAGGGTATAATGGTTTTGTGAAAAGTATGTAACAGGCAGAAGGAATCATCGCAGACCCCATAAAGTATATATATTCTTGATCAGGGCGATGAGCTAAGTCGATATAGCCCTGTCCGTCTGTCCGTCCGTATGAGCAAAAGGATCTGAGAAGTAATAAGAGCTAGAGAGCTGAAATTTGGTATGCATACTCGTGTATACTATAGGCAGTACAAGTTTATTTTATTTTTTCGATAACTCATCCGATATCGTTTTTATCGAGAATAATCGATAAATTGCTATTGTTTTTTCCGCCTTATTTGAACACTATTAAGCCTAGAGACTTCAGATTTACTGTGTATATATATTTGATAGACACATTTTGTAATTTACAGATTTTGGATACCACGCCCCCTTCGCCCCCAATTCGTAAAAAACGTATATTAAGTAGTAGAGACTTGTGCTTTGGAATGTACACAGATGTGCACATTATGATTACGTTCTGAAAGTTTCATTAAGACTTTACGTCTACAAACGACATTATTAAACAAATAAATTCTCATAATATTGCCCACACTGCAGCGCAGCTCAAGCGCAGTCGTTGCTTACTGCGCAGTTAGCAGAGCGCGGGCCTATGCGTGCGGGTGGGTGCATGTGTATGTGTGTGTACTTAGAAGAACTGCAGAATGATTGGACCATCAGCATGGAGGGTTCAGGGTATCTCCTAGTCGAGCAGTCTCGACTAGAGTCTTCTTTAATTGTTTTTAATAAATCTTGTATTTGCTTGTTATATACGGACCTACGAATTTGAAGTCTCAAGCATCGGCTCTCGTCGTCGCCTTGTTATATCCTTTATATAGGGTCTGCCACCCACGATTTCCCAATTTTAATGACAGCGGCAGTAAGACTACTATCGTCGAGCCCACTCGACAATGAGTTCGCTTGAACGCTGCACCTGCACACGGCAGCGACTACGCTTAGGCTTTGTTGAGTAAATTCTATTATAGTGAGATTATCTTCATCAAACTTTCTGTACGTGATAATAACACTCGAATATGTGTATTTGCCAACGCTTAAGTGCATACAAATTAGAAAATGAGGGAAAAATTTATGTATCCTTGATCATCTGTCTATTCGTCCATGTATTATGTATTCTGTTTTATTTTATATATTATAGCTGGTATCTGGAATCAAAATTGTACTGAATTTTTGAATTCAATGCGAATTTCGCAAATATGGAAAACATGTGAAAGAGATTGCACTTCTTACTAACTTGACTAATGTATTATTATATCCTGAACCCATATTAAATGGGATAATGGTTGTGTATGTATGTTATGTATGTAAACAGAAGGAGGCGTAAAGTATATACATATATATTCTTGATCAGGGAGACTAGAAAAGTCAATTTAGCCCTGTCCGTCCGTCTGTCGTCCGTATGTTTGAACGCGTTGATCTCAGAAGATATACGAAGTAGAATGCAGTTTTTTCCTATTGTGCACTGCATCCACTGCGTGTTTATGCGAGCGTGCCTCCTTCTGTCTGTTACATATATTTGAACAAAACCATTGTACCATTTTTAATGGGTTCAGGGTTTAAAAATGCATTATGTCTGAAGGTTTAATTGCTGGTATATATGTTATGTAATGTAGTGCTATATTCAAAAGTATATCTATCTGTAATCATTCCGTCTTTCCGTTCGTAAGCCCACACTGCTAATCGAAGTCTCAAATGGTGGAGGCTTAAATTCAATAATAATCAATGATTTGATTTAGTTTTTTTAATTATTCCCACATTAGATGTAATAAACCACTGCTAAATATTTTATATTTCGATTACCAACCGTCCCACCAAATTTGAAAAATGAAATTTAAGCCAAGGGTTGTTGCAACTTCTCATGTGTCAATATCATAATCATGCTCTGAAAAATTGAAAAGCTCTATTAAGTAATTCTATCTACAGCAAAATGTATTCTAATTTATGTAACACAGATTTAAAAAATACAAATTTCCTAATTTCCTTTCTAATTTAAATCAATTCTATTTGCAGACAAAGTGGATGATGTTTCGAAAACAAGCGTCGAAATTACGAACGAGCCCAAACAACATTTACAGTCTGACTTTGTTGTACAAGAAAAAGAAGAAGAACAACATCGACAACAGTCACAGCAACGGCCGCAGCAGCAGCAACAGGAATCACATTCACAGTTTATGGCAAACACAGCGGAACAGCAAATTGTCGACATAGTCGCAGTAGATGACAGCTCAGAAGTTGTCCAGCAGAAACAGCAGCAACATCAACAGCCGCACCACCAAGACCACAACAGCAACGAACAAGGACTTACAGTAACTGCAGTCGAAGAGGACTCAACGGCAGAGAATGTCGAGCTGAGCTCGAGTGGTGCCGCAGCAAGTGAAGTTTCTATATTGTCTGACAACGTGTCTAACATGTATATAACTGAGCCAAGTCTCTCAACTAATTTAAGTGAAAATGTAGCTGCTGCCAAGGTGGAAGGGGAGGAGGTACAACGTATTGTTGCCCCAGTAGTAACTAGCTCACATGAAAGCACACCCGATGAGACTGATCGAGCCCAACAAATGTCAGATTTGGAAGCGACACCGATTGGGGAAAATGTGAAAGAAGAAAATGAGACAAATAAAACATTAACGAAAACGATATCAACGAATAGCTTAGGAACAGCAGAAGATGCCAAGGATGTCAAGGATGCGGATAAAGAAAAAGTAGCGGAACCCAAAAAAACTGACACATCAGTGGCTGCTGAACAACAAGAAGTTGTCGCCGATAATGTTGCAATGGAAACCTCGGAAATCGCGACGTCGTTGATCAACTACAATGAAGGTCAATGGTCGCCGAGTAATCCAAGTGGTAAGAAGCAATATAATCGCGAGCAACTATTGCAGTTGCGAGAGGCGAAAGCTTCACGTATTCAGCCCGAAGTAAAAAATGTCTCGATATTGCCGCATCCAAACCTAATGCCTATGTTTATGCGCAATAACAATAATAATAACAACAATAATAACAATAAGCGGGTTCAGTCGATGGTTGGCATGATTGGTGGCAGTCGGAATAGTGAATCGATTGGTAATAATTTTGGTGGCAAGCAAGCTTCAATGTCCGGTGTTCAAGGCGGCGGCGGTGGTCGCAGCAGCATGAAAGGTATGATCCATGTCAATCTATCACTTAATCAAGATGTTAAACTGAATGAAACGGAAAATGCCTGGCGACCGCGCTTACAAAATAATAAGCACCAGCAGGATTCGACGAGCAGCAGTAGCTCCGATGGTAACAAATCAGTCCATGAAAAAGACGAGCTTGTCCGTAAAGTGCGTGGCATTTTAAACAAGCTAACGCCAGAAAGATTTGACACGTTGGTTGAGGAGATAATTAAACTCAAGATCGATACCCCCGATAAAATGGATGAGGTAATTGTGCTTGTCTTTGAGAAGGCTATTGATGAACCAAATTTTTCCGTATCATATGCAAGACTGTGCCATCGCCTGATTAGCGAAGTTAAAGCACGCGATGAGCGCATGGAAAGTGGCACAAAATCGAACTTACAACATTTCCGTAACGCACTACTCGATAAGACGGAAAAAGAATTCACTCAAAATGTTTCACAAGGCGCGGCCAAAGAGAGGAAACTACAGCCGATTGTGGAGAAGATAAAAAAATGTAATGATCCCAATGAAAAGGCTGAGCTGGAAGCCCTGCTCGAAGAGGAGGAGCGCAAAATACGTCGTCGTTCCGGCGGGACTGTGCGCTTCATTGGTGAACTCTTTAAAATCTCAATGTTAACTGGAAAGATTATATACTCTTGTATCGATACGTTGCTTAATCCGCATTCGGAAGATATGCTCGAATGCCTTTGCAAGCTACTGACAACAGTTGGAGCCAAATTTGAGCAGACGCCAGTTAGTGCCAGGGAGCCCGGTCGCTGCTATTCCCTAGAGAAGTTAATAGGCAGAATGCAAGCCATTGCATCTAAAACTGATAAGGATGCCGCCAAAGTTAGTTCCCGAGTGCGATTTATGCTTCAGGACGTTATCGATTTGCGCAAAAACAAATGGCAATCGACGCGGAATGAGGCGCCCAAAACAATGGGTCAAATTGAAAAGGAGGCTAAAAATGAACAGCTATCTGCACAATATATGAACTATAGCAGCTCAATATCGACAACAACGTCAACATCCAGTCCCAACGGCGGTGGAAGTGGTGGTGCCGGCAAGCGTGATGCTCGGTTTGGCGACACACGTTCATCAGGCGGTTATGGTGGCAGTCATAGTCAACGCGGCGGCGATGGTGCTAGTAGTATGCGACATCAGCAATCAAACAGCGGCACTGGAAGCGGCGGTGGCACTGGCGGCAGTGGCAACGGCAATCATTCGAATGGAAATAATGACGACAATACGTGGCATGTTCAGACTAGCAAAGGCAGCCGCTCCCAAGCTGTGGATAGCATCAAGCTAGAGGGTTTGGTTAGTAACTTACAATTATGATTTCCATTTGCATACGATTCTTACTTTTTATGCCTTTTATTACCCATTGATTATATCATTTGTATACCCTGAACTCATTGAAAATAGAAAATCAGGATATCGTTTTATGAAAAGTATGTAACAGGCAAAAGGAACCATCGCAGAGCCCATTAAGTATATATACATTTTTTTTATCAGTGCGACGTACTGTCTGTATGTCCGACCATATGAACGTCGATATCTGAGAAGATATAAGAGCTAGAGAGTTGAAATTTTGCATGTATACTCGTGTATACCAAACGGAGTATAACTTAATCATTTTTTTTTTTTTTTTCAATTAAACCTCCGATTTCTTTTTTATCGAATGAATACTTGAGACCTAGAAACTTAAGATTCACTGTGTATATACATTTGATGAGCACGTAAATTTTGATTACCACTCACACTTCGTTGGCAATTTAAAACAAGTCGAGACTGCTCGACTACGAGATCCCCCGAACACTTCGAGCTATTTCAATAATTTTTCGCGTCTTTCTGCTTACACAAAAAACACGCACACATGCACACACACACACAGACGCATACACACACACACAGACGCATACACACACACACACAGACGCAAACACACACACACACACACACACACAGACGCACACACACACACACACACTGCTTCGAAGCAATACTTTACGGCCGTTCCGCAAGCATCGAGCGCTACCTTAGTCACCACGCATACGCATATTGTACTATAAACTTGTTAATAAACGAACATAAAAAAAAAACACACACACACACACGCACAAGGGCTGCAGTGTGCGCTTACTATGAGAACTTAATTGTTTAATAAATTTACTTGTGGATGGACTATCTTCGTGATTATAACAATGAAATGCGTGCCAAAGCAAAGTCATTAAGTATTTGAAATACGCTTTTTATAAATTTAGGAGTGAGGGGTAGGATATAAGGATATATGAATCTACATTTAAAATTTGGAGACTAGCTCTAAAGATGTAGGAGATATAATTTTATAACTGATTTTCGATAAGGTTTTTAATCGATAAAAAATAACAGGAGGAGGACGACAAAATACGACTCAGTTCATCACCCTGATCAAGAACATATATACATTGTGGGGTCTGCCACGCCTCCTTCTACCTGTTACTATCAATTTCACAAAACCAGTATACCCTGATTTCCCATTTTCAATGGGTTCAGGGTATAAAAAACGTATTGTAAGTACTAGAATCTTGTGGTTTGGAATATACATAATTTTAACCTTATGATCGCGGTCTGAAAGATTCATGAAGATAGTCCTACTACAAGAGAAATTATTCAACAAATAAATGATTATGGTTTTTTCAGCTGTACGTGGTTCAGTCCATAAAGTACATATAATATATGGGCAATTCTCTAGTGGCGAATGTGACATTCATACGTATTTGAGTTTAAAAAAAAAAAACGAATGCCCAAATGTTGTTTATTTAGACTTGATTAGCTCTATAATTGGTGCTAAATCTGATTTTGGGCAAATGTTAGTTTTCAAGATAATCCCAAAAAACCAAGAGGTTCAACTTGAGATTATAGCGAAACCTTAAGTGACAATTTATTACGAATAATTGTCAATTATTAAAAATTGGCACATCTTTACAATGTTTTTTATTTGATTCAAAAATACTGAGTATTTTTTTTTTATTTTTTAGTTTTAATCAGGGTCGAAGCTGACGTGTCGAATGTGAAATTTTTTCCACCATACGTTTTATTTTGTATTTACTTTTTTAGTAATTGCAACGTACCTCTTATATTTTACTTTTACTATTTAAGCATAAAAGATAGAAAATAGCATATTTCATTGCATAGTGTCTCTCTTTAAGAACAGTAATAAACACAAAATGTGCAATTGAAATGCTCTAAACAGAACTTTGGCACTTGTTCGGCCTTGTGTGTCAATGTTTCGAGATGTGTTATGAATAAATGTAAAATTAGTTTATATTGGTTAAATTTAAGTTAATTTAAATTAATTTTAAATCAATAGCTATAAAAAAAATGTTATCAGAACATGCATCATTGACTTTGAATTTTTTGCCTGTGGTTGACCTTTCTGGAGAAGTGCCCATATATAACAGTATTTCAGAAACCGTTTAAATTTTGCCATTTTCTATCGCATAGCCCATTCCACTTTCCAATAGAAAATAATTGATAATCTTACTTGCATTGTACTTTACTGCCATAGAAGCAGTAGTTTTCAAAGTGTGCGTAGGTTTTTCGTTTTGCACGGTATTGGAGCTGTCAGAGGTCTCAGACTAAAAAAACATTCGTTATATTTGCAGACTTTACAGCTGAATCAAAATTTGGATAACAAAAAGATGGGCGGCGTTAACCAGTTCATTAATTGGAACAACAATGCCATTAGACAATCGTCAACAACGCCAACGACAACACCTTCAAATTCATTTGCTCCGCTCTCGTCATTAATTGACAATAAAAGTAGCACGGATCGAGACCGTAGTGGTGGCCCCAGAAACAAGGGCTCATATAACAAAGGCTCCATTGAGCGGGATCGGTACAATGACCGTGGTATGTGTGGCACAAAATACTATAGCCAACCCTCCATAGCCGAATGCAACTATTTAAATGTTATATTTGGTTTTATAGGCATGCATTCACGAACTGGTTCATCGCAAGGCTCGCGTGAGAATTCGTCATCGCGCGTCGCACAAAACGCGCAAAATCGTGGCATGATGAGCTCTTCCATGCAAAAATCCGCTAGTCACTCAAAATATACTCAACCAGCGCCAGCAAGCAGACTTTCCAACAAGGTACCTACATATATATATATACATTCATTTACTTTTGATCCTCAATTTGCATTCCCTTAATAGTCCCTAGGTTCATCGTTAAGCAGTTCGGGCGGCATACACAGGGGCATCGATCAACAGCAGCAGCAGCAACAGCCGCATTTATCAAGTGCCTCAATCTCCGCTAGCACCTCAGCATCTCAGTCGCATTCAACAACTAAAGGCAGTGCGCCGCCAGCAACATTCATTGTGCCAACGGAGACCGACTCCAAGCTGTTTAAATCTGTTTTGTCTGACATACTTGAAGCTAATTTTATGGTCGCTGAATGCATTCAACGGATATCAGAAGTGCAGCGCTGTGGATTTTTATATTACATACTAAATGAATATTTGCATTTAGCGCAAGTGGGCAAACAAAACAGAAGACAGCTTGCAAACGCAATTGTCCAACTAATACAGCAGAACTACATTTCCGCGGAACATTTTAAACTGGCATACAACGAATTTTTCAGCACTGCTGCCGATTTAATGTTTGATGTTCCTGAATTGTGGCTGTATATTCTTCAGTTTACTGGTTTGTACATATTAATATATATTCGTATAATATATATAACCGTTGTTTGCATTTAGGTCCATTGATAGTCAAGAAACATTTGACGATAACTGATCTGTGGGACAAAAATTCATTAGACAGCAGCCAACTGAAAATGGGTAAAAAGTTTCTTCATTGTTTTTTGACATATTGCACAAGGGAAGTAGGACCCAGCTTCACACATAGCATATGGAAAAAATTTAATATGCGATGGTCAGATTACATGCCTGATAATGAAGTTAGTGATTTCATAAAATCAAATGTAAGTTTTACTGCTTTACTAAAATACAAATGTCTTTGTATCATATATAATAATTTTGTAATCTATAATACCTTACATAGAGATTTGAATATGTGGAAAATACCTTGAAGACGCCAGTGATTGATGAACGCGATTCCCACGAAACACACGTGCAAAATGTGATAGATCATATTGAGCAGTTGCTTAAGGAAGGCTCAACTGCTGATGAAATTATTGATTATATCAATGTAAGTTTGCAAATCGGTCAACTCGTTTTTCTTTTTTAATATATTTAAATTGAAATACTTTACAGGGTAATATTGTTGTGGCCGATAAACTGTTTATTAGAGGATTGACAGAAACTTTATGCAAATTTGCAATCGTTTACAAGGATAATAGCTATAAGCTTGATCCAGAACTTTTTCAAAAATTCTGCATACCAGTTTTTCAGCGTTTTATCGGTTCCAATGAAGATCTTCAGCTCGAGTGCCTTTACGGAGTACAGTTGCTCGTTCATAGCTGGGAGCAGCCTAGAGGTATGGGCAAAAATACTTTTATTTCGATTTTCAAGAATATATTGCAAATGTTTGTCTTGTTCAGGGCTGTTAAGCGAACTTTTCGGTGAACTGTACGATGGCTTTGTTATACAAAAGGAGTCGCTCTATAAATGGCGCGATTCGAAAGACCATTCAGCAGGCAAAGGTAAGCAAATAAATAAAATATATGATATATTTTCTATACATTAATTTTGTTTCTTATACAGGCGTGGCTGTTAAGAGTGTGAATCCATTTTTAAACTCTTTATTCAACGATGAAGCCAATTAATGTATCAATATATATATATACTCGTCGAGCTGACAGACATAGCGACTTTTAGGGCGGAGCGAAAAACCACAATTTAACAGAACACTAGCAATAAAGTAAACTTTGCAGTAAAATAAAAATATATACTTTCATATATATAAAGAAGTGTGGAGTTGTGGCGGAAGAACCAGAGTAAAAAATTATATATATTCTGCTAATTATATGGATGATTGCATATACACTACACGATTTTACACGGACAGAGTATATATATATATGCATGTAAATTACAATGTATGAATGTACTATAAAAATAAAAGCTAATCTGAAGGAAATTTATAGTTATACAATAATTATTTGCTTACATTGTTGTATGATATTGAGGACACAGTAAAATTATACGGATATTGGCAGAATCTACTAAATATGCTTCAAGTCGCATCTACACACACACCAAACACACACACACTGAAATTGCACGAACCAAGTTGCCCCACAAAATCGTTTAATGTTCTGAAAATTGTACGTCAACTGAAAACAAAATCAAAAAACTACCAAGTAAAAAAAATTATGAATCCAACCAAGCCTAAAAGTAATCTTGCAAAATTTGTGTAGACTTAATTGCCGAATCGTTTATATTTGTATCTCTAAGAGATTATCAATCTATTTGTAACTTTAAAGAAAGGAATGATAAATCCGTTTTAAATATAATGTTTTTAAAGGTGAACAAACAAAAAACACAAACACATATATATATATTTTTTTGTATTTTTCCATTTGGAGAAAAGATAAATTAAGACTACCCCAGGATGCTGGAGTGGTCCAGACAGACATTCAAGGGGAGAACGTCAAAAGTCATTAAGATTTAACACTGCCAAATGTGTAAACAAAGAATATTAATTGATACCGCGAAATCTAGAGGAAGTGGATATGTATTAATATAAGTTTGAATTGCTAAATATACCTGTGTATGTAACAGGCACGGCAACGAGCTGAGTCGATGTAGCCATGTCCGTCTGTCTGCCTATCCATCCGCCTGTACGTACATATGTTGAACACATGGAAGAGCCAGAGACTGAGTCGACGAAGTGCTCCTGAGCAACGTAGAATTGCTTGTTGTGTGCAAATGTTTGTTAGAACATTTGCTTTTTGCCAGCAAATGTTTGTTAGAAATAGAAAATATTTGGGCGCATTTGAACTCATACAAACACACGCGCCCGCACCCTTTCATATACATAGCACTTGCAAGAGAAATGAAATATTACTATTTCTAGGTTAAAAATGCTTTATTTGCAGCAATTTAATTTATCATAAATTGATTTTTTAATAATAATTTAACAGGTATATAACAAATATGTAATTTCAAGGTGGGTTGAATTTTCGATTTTTTCGTTTTTTAAACTCAGTTTCTGTTTCATCATCAATTTATAATTTTTATACTTTGGTTTTTTTTCTTTTCGTATTTATATATTTTTAATTATTGTTTAACTCTTAAACTTCAATCCATCATTACTTTTCTTCTTCGTCTGTATTTCTTTTTTGCAGCTTATCTCTCAGTAGACGCGTGTTCCGGCAATGGTTGGCTAATTTCATTACAGCTACTATATATATATATATATATATATATATATATATATATATATATATATATATATATATATATATATATATATATATATATATCAAATAACGCGATTTATCTTCTAATTTTTTCTAATAAAAATATGTTTATTTTTTTATTCTACAGCCTAGTTTATTAATTATATATATTTTTAAGTTTACCATTTTCCACGTTTTCTTTTATTATAAAAGAAACAACAATTCGCTTATATATATACATATATATATATATATATATATATATATATATATATATATATTGCGTATATGTATATGTATATGTATATGTAGGTAACTAATTAATAACAAGCAACGTTTTTAGTATATACATACATTAGTGTTTTTTTTTTTGGGTGTTTCATTATATGCTTTCTGTTCAATTGATTTGCTAATTAAGTTTATTTTAGAATGAAATGAAGTTTTAAATTGAATTTTGTTTACTTTCCTTGTTTATATCAAATATAAATAACGCACAAATCATTCTAAGAATAAGCTGACTTAGTTGCCAGAAAAAGAGATGAGTAAAAACCTTTTCTTTATCATAGTTTTGATGGTGTAAACATTTGTTTCTTGCACAATTGAATTGTTCGTTCACCTTCGCTAACTCTCTCTACTAGTTCATAATTCAGGTTTGAATTAGACCTTGACTGAAGTCAATGTCTGCTAATAGCAAAGCTCTTTTCTTTAAGCATACTAATACTTGTTCACGAGATACAAAGCGTAGGCATGGGTGCTTAGAGACCTGGAAAAAACATCTAGGCCAATTAATCACTTTCTATATGCGTAGAATAGTTCCTGTTCGATTTTGAGACTGCAATCTAGATATGTATTTCTTTATATAGACCAGCGTGGTGCATGTGTAATCGGATAACGAAATGAGAACGGAAAAGGAAGGAAGGACATAAAATCAGAAAAATCGAAGTACTTTATCCCTGGATTTTCCTTAAAATGCAATAAATTTGATCGGAGATATATTTTGCTCGTGAACGAGTATATGCAGTCGATTAAACCTTACTGCAATTGCAGCCTCTTCTTAAATGCTGCTTAATCTTACGTGTGCTTCATTGAGATCTTAGTTGCCAATTTGCGATATATATATATATAAATATGTATATATATATATCACAAATATATATATATATATATATATATATATATATATATATATATATATATACATATATATATATATATATATATATATATATATATATATATACATATATATATATATAAGGGCAATCATTGGAGCCCTATATTTAATTGCCGCCGATCTATTCGGGCTTCAAGCGATGCCATTGTACCACAGTTTGTTTGGGTTTCGAGATCATATCTTGCCAATGCTTTGTCTCTGAGGCACCTGAACCGTTCTTACCTGTGTGAAGATTATAACATAAGAAATCTGAAACGTAATGCAATGTAATGTTAAGCTTTTATTTACCAGCTAACAGTATTCGGCCGATCAACTCGTTTCTACCAATATTATCAAAGTCCATGACCATAACGTCCAAGGAGCACTCGCGAATCTTTTCCCATGGCACATTAAAGCTGAATGATTCATTAAAGACTGGATTAAGAGTACAGGTGAATATTGGCGTTTTTCTCTTCTCTACGCGCTTATCGCCGAATTGAAGCCAAACCTTCACATATGGATCTGCAAAGATTAATTTATATTTGTAGGTTCACGTCTTTCACGATATATTTATAGCAATAGTCTTCTCTGTTTGAAGTGTTTTTCTGAATAATCGGTAACTTTCTCCACAAACGAAGTAATTTGGATTCAGGATTTCTTATAGCCTACATATTTAATTGGAATCAACTATAACTTTTGGCTTGCATTCCAAATATCAGACACTTGCGATTCAGCAATTAAATACATTGGCTGTCTTTACTGTCTTTACAAACGGATGAAATGGATTCAATTAAACTGCCCAAGGACAGGCGTTGCTATTGAGAGTATTCCCGTGTGTATGGGCCTCTGCATGAGGTGGTGGCATGCATGCTATAAATGAAGTATAGAGACGCAACCCCTGGCCAGGCACTTGTTGGTTTCGTGTTGAATTGAATACGAAGCTTAGAAGCAGAGCTATGTAGAAGAAGTATAACTATGGAAACAGCATCCCTAAACAGGCTACTGCGAGGTATTCGAAGTTGTTCCAGTTGAGCGTCTTGGTTGTATATAAATATATATATACATTTACCTGACTTTCCATTGATATCCTTAGCCTTTAGATTCCTTGCTTTGATTAATGTCAGCGTTAAAATAGAGTTTGAAGGATGATAGCATAGTGAAGATAAAAGTTCGCCGCATTTATCCTTGGCTGGCGGCTTCAAGGCCTTCCAAAACGATTGCTTGCCCGCAAAGTCCACCTGAAAGGTATATATGTATGCATATATAACTGCATTCTGTTATGCTGAATAGTAATATTACCTGGCACAGCGGCAAAAATACTTCACCAATCGAATCGTCTCTTGAGAAACGATCATAATCGAAGACATGTAAATGAAGGACCTACATAATTGTGGATTTTATTTGAATATTTCTAATGTATGACGCGAAAATCTTTCGCATTGCTTCACTTACTCGCGATTGCAACTTTTGTATTGGAAAGCCTTCGAAATAGAATGTTTCATTCCAGCGCGGATTCAAAGTTCTTCTCTTTATCTTAGTCTCCAGGCGATGCTTTTTATCTGGTAATAATGTCACTCGCACATAGGGATCGGAAGTTCCACTTAAATCCTTCGCTGGCAACTCTTTGCCCTGCAGTACTTTCAATATTAGAGTCGTGTTTTGAAAATCATATTCCAATGAAAAGTGAATTTGGCCGACGTTTTCACTTGGATCAGTACTATCCAGGTACATATCTGTCATCGAGATGCTTTTGTTCTACAAAAGTTCAAATATTTTCAATATTTTTTATTAGCCTAAGTTGAACTCAATTCTGCAATATTAATATATATATATATATAATATTATAATATAATATATATATATATATTAGACATTCAAGGGGAGAACCTGACCAATAGAACTGATTTGGTTTAGTTCACATTCGGACTAGAGAGAGTTTAGATCTATTTCATTGAACACAAACAAAGTTGTTTATATACATGCATATATATATATATATATATATATATATATATTATAGTCGTGTTATATATATATATATATATATATATATATATATATATATTTAGAGTCGGTCATGCTATATATATATATATATATATATATATATATATATATATATATATATATATATATATATATATATATATATATATATATATATATATATATATATATATATATACATATATATAATAAAGTCGGGTTTGTTACAACACTTATAGCTCGAGCTCCGCTGGAATAATTTTCATGATTTTTGATTTGTGTGATTTGTCTCCGCCCCGAACAGCAGAATATATCTTGAAAATACTGAAAAATTTACGAATACTTGAAAAATGCGTTATTTTCGCTAAAAGTTCTTTAATTTTAGAGCTGTCAAATTTTCATTGAGAATTTACCCAGTAGGGTGATAACAGTTTTCGGTCATGCTCTCATGTTAAACAATTGTTCATGCACATTTGATCAATACGTGAACTTGATTAATCGAATACAATATTACGTCACTGTTTACCACCAAACAGTTTTCAACTTGGTTTATTTATATTTGATTAAAAGGGGGCTAATTTGTGTCGTCGAATCATCAAATCTAGAGGCATGCAAGATAGCAGAGCACAAAGATCAGATGAAGAAAGGCAACAAAGCAATTACGTGCGCGAGGCAGGAGATGAGCGAAACCATCAAAGCCAATTAGAGCGAAAAGAAGCGCGAAGATTGGTAGGCAACAGACGCAGAGGAATCGACCGACAACGTCAACAAGTACTTCGATCATTTACATCACATTCATTTCAACGCCTAGCATTTCAGTATGATCCTGATGTTCAAAATTAGGCTCATTCCAAAGTGGTCATTGGTCCATTGCGGGCATTACATGACAGTGCGGGCATTCCTTGGCACTGTCATGCCCTTAAATTTATCGAGTATAACAAGTAAGAAGGCTCTAGTCGAGACTGCTCGACTAGGAGACACCCTGAAATTATTACAATATTTTTAGCGTCTTTCTTTTATACAAACACACACACGCAAACACACATATGTACATAGTCACACTTAGGTGCGCACGCATAAACACGCATGGGCTGCAGTGTGGGTTTACTATGGGAACTTAATTGTTTAATAACTTTTTTTGTGGACATACGTTCTTCATGAAACTGTTAGATTGTGTTTTTATCATTAATATGCGTGTATGTCCCGAAGCCTTTTACAAACTTAGGGATGAAGGCGCGATATCCGCGTGCTATAGACGGTCATTTAAAAAAAAATTCAAGTCTCTAGGTCTTATATCTTCTGAAATCGACGCGTTCAAACAAACGGACAGACGGACAGACAGACGGTCACCCTGATCAAGAATATATATACTTTGTGGGGTCTGTCACGCCTTCTTCTGCCTGTTACATACATTTCAACAAAACTATTATCCCTGATTTCCCATTTTAAATGGGTTCAGGGTATAATAAACAAATGTAGTCAGTTAGTCTACGGCACAGCCTCAGGCGAACCTAACTAATTATAAAACAAGTAGGAAAGCTTTAGTCGAGACTGCTCGACTACGAGATCCCCTGAACCTTGAGCCTTGAACTTGAGCTTCGGCACATACACGCATATTAATGATATAAACGTTTCATGAAGAACGTACATCCACAAAAAAAGTTATTAGACAATTAAGTTCTCATGGTAAGCGCGCACTGCAGCCCATGCGCGTTTAGGCGTGCGTGCCTATGTGTGTCTATGCATGTGTATGTGTTTCTTTTGTAAGCAGAAAGACGCGAAGAATTATTGAAATATCAGGTCTCCTAAGGGTTCAGGGGATTTCCTAACCGAGCAGTCTCGACTAGAGCTTTCTTACTTGTTTTATGAATAGGTTCGCCTGTGTGCCGTAGATTGACTGACTACATTTGTTTATTTACTTCTATACTATTGTATAAGATGAGAGCACGACCGAAAACTGTCACTGTTATCCTTTAGGGAAAAAACCGCGTTTTTCAAGT
Source organism: Drosophila mulleri (assembly GCA_035047565.1). Taxonomy (NCBI): domain Eukaryota; kingdom Metazoa; phylum Arthropoda; class Insecta; order Diptera; family Drosophilidae; genus Drosophila; species Drosophila mulleri. Next base: position 565,341 of record JAWNPK010000044.1, on the reverse strand, counting down.
ATTCGTCAAATTTTTTCAGTAGTTTTAAGATGTACTATCCTACTCGTGGCGGAGACAAATCCAACAAATCAAAAACCATGAAAATTGGTCCAGCACATATCAAGTTATAAGTGTCGTAACACTTTCTTTTATATATATAGAATATATATATATATATATATTTAGGAAAACATTTCAACCTCTACCTCTTAAATTTGCTGAGATTGATCGCTCGGACCCATTCAGATCGTCGCTCTGATCAAGATTATTAATACTTTATATGGTTTTCTTCTGTCTGTTCAGGGTATTATAATAAGAATATAGAAATAAGACATTACTTTAGGGGGCCTTCTGTGATTTTA